>JALBCR010001927.1:0-30035 GCA_030710515.1 Abscondita cerata
AGTTTAAATCTTCGATGTTGTTAAAATTACTGGTTGCTTTGCTTTTGGAGAAATGTAATGCACTCGGTTTCGTCACCACACTACACAGGTTTATACTGATCTTCCGGGCACCATACATAACGCTTGCAACAACAATATTAAAAATGTATCATACGAATAAATAATAAATACAATGTACCACGGTTTCTTAAATTGTTTCTCGATTATTGATTGTTCAACGTGGAAATCCGTAAATTGCGTCCGTAAAAATAACAATGTTTAATAAATTGAAAAAATAACCATATTTATTGACTTCTCCATTTCAATCTGAAGAATAAAGTTAATAATAAGGGGTTTATAATCTTTAAATCTTTATCGTTGACAATAAATCTGACATTTATTGAAGATAAAACTTCTTAAAGTTACACGCTAATAAATTTCTTTATTTACCTGTAACCAATTCTTCATGTGTTTAAATTAAATTTGAAACGTTTATTACTACTTTGTGCGTCCTTTTTCTTTTTAAATGAATTCAATATTGTATGTTGTAATTTATTTTCTTTTTAATTATAGTTTCCCAAACAAGAGTGACATTCATAAGAGTTAAGAAGGGGACGTCAAATCAATACTTTTGATAAGGGACAAGGTGTTTCACCAACATCCCCTTCTCAACTCCTATACAGAAGGCCCACTCTGTTTGGGAAAACATAATTAACAGATAAATGCATTAATAAACTTTGGTTTCTTTTTTGACTAAGTTTGGTTGAAATGAGACACCATAGAAAAACAAACAAAACTGATCACGATGCTTTCATTTTTCATTTAGTGGATTTAACTTAAGATTTTTTTAAGGTAATTTAAAGAAAGTCCCTTAAATTCTTTAAAAATACTATTGTAAACCTTATAAGCATTGAAAGTAAATGAACCACGAAATGATGACAAACGATACTTAGGGCATGTTAATGTATGTGAGTGTCTTATGTTAATATTATAAAATAATGACGAGGAAATCATTTTAAAAAAAAAGAGGAGAAGAGGTAGTCATAATCCGAAAACCAAAGAAGAAAGGTGAAATTTAAATAAGTTATGGATTTTAAGCCAAATCAATTGGTATATTTTTTAGTGAAACGTGATCATCAAATATAAATCTACAGCACCAATTTTAAATTCTTGAAACCTTAGTTTAGTAACATAATTGAGACAAGGATAGAATATACTAAGTCCATAGTTTAATAAAGAAAGTACTAAACCCTCGCAATCAAGTTTTCGTAATCTCTATGGTCAACATATTGCGATTTCTATATAATTACCGAATAACTAAATAGGACTTTTTTATTAAAAGAGAGACATGCTCTTGAAAACGAAGTTTACAGTCAAAGACAATTCCTAACTTCCGGGCGCTTTTTTGTAGATGTATATATATGTTCATTATTTATATGTAGTTTCATATTAGACAACGAATTATCAACTAGATGTGGGAAAACAAGGTATTGCATTTTGAGGTGTTTAATTTAAAATTGTGACACTTGGAGAACAACGTCAGACGCTACGTCAACTAATTTAGGATCAAATGAGTAATACAACTGGGTATCATCAGCAAAGAATGAATATTGACATTATCAATGGTGTTAGTAATGTCTGAGATATAAATAAAAGATAGCATAGGTCCTGAAACAGATCCTTGAGGGTACGCCTGATGTCACAAATCACAACTTTCTGAAATCGGTTACCCAGATAAGATTTAAAAACCTAATGCAAGTTTCATCAAATCCGAAATATTTTAGTTTAGCACATAAAAGCATGTCAAGTCTAAAAACAAAGTAATTGTACTAAATCCCCACATAATCCAGACTGTGAATCCTTAATAATATTGTTTGCGTAAATATATCGTAAACTTGCCTGCATATGACTTTCTCAAGAATTTTAGAAAATGAAGGTAACAAACTTATGGGTCGAAGATCCTTATATCCTTAAGAAAACCGAAGTAACCAGTATGGGTCATGCTACTGCATCTAAACAACAATTTACAATATGTGTCATAAAAAGAGCAACAACACTAAAGCATAGTTGTAACATTTTGGCAGAGATATTATTATCAATTCGGACAGCATTTGATTTAAGCTCTAAGACGAGTTTCTTAATCTCATCGATAGTGGCAAGTTTGAAAGAGAAAGACAAATTTGAGTTTTAGAATTATAAAATTCTGTAGTGTCGGATCAACTATTTGTATGACTATAAACAGAATTGAAAATAATTATTAGTGTCTCTTGGTTTTTAAAAAGTCGGGAATCTGAATTTTAGGTCTACCTTTAATGTTTAAGGGATTAAATTTCTTCCAGAGCTCTTTCGAATTATGAGAGCTAGCATTGTAAGTTGGCAAGTAACCTTTTCCTTTCGTACAGCACTGGTCACAGTGTTACGTAAATATTTACAAGAGATATAATCGGAAATGAGTTTGGTTTTTTTAAATCTGGTAAGAGCTTTACCTCTCAGTTTCATCATTTCACGTAAAGTTGATGACAACTAAGGAGCAAAACTTTTAGATATTTTAGAATGTGTATAAGGTGTAGGGTTGTCATATAAAAAGGTAACGTAATCATTAAATAGCTTAACTTTCTTATCAATATTATTTTCGTAGATGATAGTGTACTATGGAATAAGAGAAAGGTCATTATTAAAATAAGTTAATGAAAAATGTTTGTAATTCCTATAAGTGACAAATATTAGATGATGAGAAGGTATTACAAATTTTATATCATGATGTACAATTTAACAGGATTAAAAAACCACACATACGACCGCAAAAATAAACGACCTGACTCTGCGTTAGCTGCGTCATATTGGGACGGGCCATAATTTTGATTTTAATAATCCTGTAATTTTAAATGTAGAAAATAACTATAAGAAACGTCTTATTGTTGAAATGATAAACATAGTCAAACATAATAATAACATCAATTATAAGACTGACACGCAAAATTTAAGTGGTATTTTTCTTTATCTATCTTTATCTTTATCTTTTCTCTCAAAATAAAATAGGTTGAAGGTTCCCAACGCTTTAGTTGTTATCTACTCATTCTATGTATGTTGGTCTTGACAGAGTTTGTGTTTTATATACATATATATTTATTATTTATCTTATATGTTAATTTATTTATTTTGTGACGTCTTCAACCCATTGTTGTGGTGTCCGTATCTTGTATGTGACGTACCATCTTCTGTTTAGAAGTGTCAATTTGTAGTAAAAGTAACTCTGAAAGTCTATATTTTATTATAATCTGTGATATTTTATGATTGTAATACTAACATTGTATTTCTGATCAATAAATAGAGGCCTGATGAAGTGTGCACCTTTAGCACACGAAACGTTGCCGGAATAAACGCTTGAACGGTTTATGGTGCTCCTCCAACAAAAAGTCCAATCATTAATCATTACGAATTTCCAACATCGCGAGTATTGCAGCTTTTCAATTTTTCTAGCGAGTTTACATCGCTACAAGTAGTAAGTACCCATTTTTAATTCGTTTAGTTCCGATAATATTTCCATATCAGTATGATTCAGAGAATTTACTTTTATTTTAAATAGATTATCAATAACTTTAACTTCAGATTTAACTAGGTTATTTAAATATTCTAATTCGGCTACGTACTTGTTTAAAATTGCATTTTCACGGTTCAAGCATTCAACCTCTTTTGTTAATAGCGAATTGGTCACAGCTGGATCTTAGGTGGATTTTGGAACTGAGTTTTTAATCTTCTCGTCGGCACACGCGCGGATAAAAAATCGTCTTTCTCAACTTTGAGAATTCGTGATATATCATCAAGACATTTAGTATGCACTATAACCTACAGTTGCCATAATTAATACATTTAATATCAGTTGCAGCAGTAAATCGACACTTATGCGGTGGGTCGTCCGTCGACGAACCGCTCGGCATGGCGATCACTTTGAAAAACTTTGAAAATATATAGGCCGAAGCATAAACAAACACACAAACATTAATCTAAACAGTTTTAGTATATAAATTTTATTCTTTGTTTTAGGACAAAATTACCAAAGTAGCAATCACTAATGGAAGAAGATAAACCTTCAGGCAGTTCCAACGTAACGAGTAGTGTTACCGAAAACTCAAAGACAAATTCGTTAATGCTGTTGTTCGGTTAGGAAACGGTAATTTATTAAATGTATTTATACTATAACTGAAACTAACGAATGTTTAATAAAGTTCCAAGTTCAATTAAAACATGGCAAAGAAGTAAAAACATTGATAAAAGCTTAAAGAAGAACAACCACTGGTATTGGGGAGTGTTGATATTAGGTAGACGTGGTTCGGGAAAACAACAATGTGTAATCAAATGAAAATTTTGTACGGTGAAGAATTTTCACAAACAGAAAACAAGAAATTACTAACACAATCGATAGTAATGTAAAAGAGGGTATTTTAGTTATCGCTAGTAAAATGTTAAAATTGATATCTAAATCTGAGTTAAGAGACACATTACAATTTATAGAAAACTTCGAAGAATTTGATAACAGGCAAAGTTTTTATTTTGTGTAGAGATGTTTTGGAATAATCCCCACGTACAAGCTGTTGTACAAAGTTTGGACTCGAAGAAACTCAGCTAATTTCAAGAACAAAAATATTTCATAAACAAAATTGTAGTTCTTAAAGACCAAGATTATGTACCTAACAATGAAGATATTTTACGTTGCTATGAACCTTCTAACGCCGTAGTAGAAGTTAAATTTAAATGCGAAAATGTTTACTACAAAATGTCTGAAATTTCAAATATAGCGCATGAAAAAGACTATGGATTCAAATTGCGGACGAAATTTTATCTTAATATACATAATACCGATCAATACATTTTGGAACTAAAAAATAAAACTCCAATAATTTCACAGACGCCCTTAACGAACTCGAACAATTTGGTCACAACTTTTGGATCAATCCTAAAATTCGTTGCATAATATTTTGAACAAAGTCGATTTGTTTACTAAGCATATTTTAGAACGATCAGTGAATTTGGAACAATGTTTTCCAGGTTTTTCCGAATCCGAAGGTATTTCGGGAGAACACTTGATAATGAAAGTGAAAAAATTTGTTTTGTCTGAATTTACGAAGGTAGCAGATGCAAATAAAACATGGCGCAGGTACTACATATATTTTACTTCCGCAGTTGATTGTGAAGATGTAGGTAGTATTTACACGCAATGTCTATCTACAATTCAAAAATCATTTTTATGTAATTGCTCCCTAATTTAGGTTTAATAATATTTACATTATGTTTGTATTAAATATTCACTGTTATATTGTAGTAATTTATTGTTGTTTTGGTAAATAAAATCTCCCTGCATCCACAACCATCTTTGCTGCTAATCAACAAAAGCCCTAAGTATGTTGCAATTTTTTTTGTATAGCGTCAATAGTGTACTAGAGAAAAATACATTTAACGTAATTAGTCTGCTTGACAAGGACGAAAAGCTGCATATTCTCTGTAAAAAATACATGGTTAAAAAACTGCAACTTTCATTTGTAATCGTAAATCTTGTATTCCGTAAAGTGTCGATAATCTATTTCTCAATATCTTCTTCGTCATTCGCCGTCAAAGAGACAAGCTCGCACACCGGCAAGCATCAACAATTTAAAAAATTGTAATCGCTTTATATATCAACCAATTATTATCAAAAATTTTTCAACTTTTGTTAAAACCCTGGCCTTCTTATGCATGTAGCGCTCATTTTATGACTTAAGAAGAGCATTTACCTTATGAAATCTACAAATGTCAAGTTAAAATATCACCGTTCTGATACGAAAATAAATCACAGCATTTTCATTAATCTCCAGGCAGCTTTTTTAACATGGACCATTTCGACCACAAAGAATTTGGGCTAAATTTTTCTGATAGTTGGTGAAGACGCACCAAAAGAACATCTTTAGTTACACCATTTACGTTATTGTGTTTCTGCTAAATTTTAAATTCTTCATATTCTGATTCATATCTTGCTTGATAAAGAGTTCACTGGCAGTAAACTGAAAGCCACGCTTATGGCTTATTTTTGAGAAAAAAATTTCACAATTTGAACATAGTATTTGTATTTCTAAAACTGCTGAGTTTTGAGAAATAATTTGGATGGAAACAGAATTTGATAATATTGATTTTTTTCGAATTTTATTTACTTGTTTGCAATTTAGTAACAAATAAAATATTATACAAGACAAGTCAGGTAACTTTGTTTTAGTGGCTTAAGAAGTAAAATACTATAAATGTCTAGAGATAAAGAATCATATTAATTCGATTGTCAATACAGAATTTGACTACAACTCTACTGTGTACCGAGTAAACTAAATATAGCTAAGCACAAGTCAATGAATTGGCATGAGTAAAAAATAACAACAAATAACTTTCCTTTCGGTGGTAATTGGATTGTGATCGTAATTCGTAAAGTTGTCAAAACTTGTAACGGTTGTTGTTTACAAAATAATAAAAGGAAGCGACGGCTCTAGCGGAACAACCTAAGAGAAAAAAAAACTAAAGGAGATTCGTCTCGATGTAGCGCACTAAGTTCGTGGAGGATACAGAATTTATAGTAGTTAGATCAGCAGCGCCCGGCTTCGTCGGAGAGTCGCGTACATCTCTGAAGAACTATAAGAAAGTAGACTGCTGATCTAACAAAGCGCCACCTGCTGGATAAAGAAAGAAATAAAACCGACCAACAGGAGATCAACAGGTTTTACTTAAAATCTAATACGCCAAATCGAACACAAACCAGAGAAAACAACAGACAATTCAATACAACAAACAAATCTTAAAATATTAGGAGAATGTGACAGAAATAGAGAGAATGTCGCATATAGTTACATGCGTTAGCAGCAGCCTCGATTAACAATAAATAAGGCTCACAATTAATGTGTCGAATTTCAGGTAAGCTTTAGTTATACTCGAGTTAAAATTATCATTCCAATTGAGGATTGGCTGATATTAAGGCTCTGCGTACACATACCACTTACACACGGCGATTTACACTAAACTAGGATTAAAGGGTAAGTAGCTCCCGCAAACCCAAAAGGCCTTTTGTGTCCGCGACAACCGCTCTAAATAAAGCGCTCCAGCCCATATTGAGCTGATTAAAACAAAAGTTCGGTTGAGGAGTGTACCGAATAAAAATTTACGTAAATATTAGAGATCAAGCCGTTCTGTGTCATATGTACTTGAGCTTCATACGCATTATTATTATGAATAAGTGGCTTAAATACTAAAACATAGCTGTAATCGGTATGAATGTAGTTCCGAGAATGAAGGTTCTGCTAGCGACGGTATCGACAGTACAGGAGGTTAGATAGTTCCAGGATTCCTCTAAGAGGTGTGCGGAGAAGAATCAACCCCTGTAGACGTAGTATCCACCGGTTGTCTGCAGCTTAATTAATGCGAAACCGTGATGTTGTCTTGACTTGATAGGGAAGGTTCTTAATCAGCCACTCCGGCACCCTCAAGAGTTATCCAAAGATAATACACACGAGAACATAAGGTCAAACGCAACGTGGGTGAATTTAACCGATTAAACTTAAACACCAATTTGAATTGAAATCTTGAAACCCACATTAAATAATTTTGTGAAAATTTCACTTCAAGAAGTATGCTAAACACCGCGTGTACGAAAACGAAAAAAAAAGATGTTTTCCACCAATAGAAAATTAGCAACATGTACGCCAAATACGACTTACGTCGCAACATACTACTTGCGACACACGTTTTAAGACGCCCCACGACATACGTCCTACATTCGAAAAATAAAACCATAATAAATTGCACAAAACAAATTACATAAAATCAACATGTGATCGTTGTTGTGTTTCTTAAACATTCTGTAGAATCAGAAACGAATTTTTAAGTGCCTTTTCTCGCAAAATGCTATTTTTTCTCTTTGTTACTTCATTCGTGAACATACTTCATAAACAAACTTGAGAGATTAGAAACCACTACCCCATACAAACAATTGTTTAAAATTAATACAATAACATTATGCAAGCATCTCAACGCCGGGGGTAGAATATTTTACAAAAATTGTAGAATAAAAAAAGTAATTTATGAATAACTTAAGTTATTTCCTCCAATTTTAATTTAATTTAAAACCTTGTTCTTTTAAGGACCCTTCGGGGTTGGAGGTTGTGGTTTAAAAATTCAAACTTTTTCGTATAACTGGCCGACGTTTCGCCCCTCAAGCGGGAGCTTTTTCAAGCCTTTGTTCAATAAAAGTTGATAGTCCTAAAAGATGAGACTATTGTGTAGAATATCAATGGGATTCGAAAACTAATATTCAAAACTTTATTTTGGTCTTAGAATATTACAAGCTGTATACGAAGCTTTTGATGAATTAAAATCCAAAAAAGTAATGGCCTTCATGGAATTCCTTTCTTCTTTCTTTCTTTTTCAAGAAATTTAAGAAACATTAGCTGATAAAATGTTACAATTTTTAATTAATCTTTTAGCAAGGAATTTTCCCAAAGTAGAATAAAATTATAAAGGAAGATCCACTGAAACCAAGTTATTAATTTTTTCTGAATGTGTATCTAAAGTTTTGAAACAATAGGGGTTTCTGTTGATGTAATCTTTTCAGACTTTAGCAAAGCTTTTATTTAGTTTGTCATGATATTTTACTTAAAAACTCAGCAATCTTGGAGGTTCCAAAGGAGTTTTAAAGTTTTTTGGTTCTTATCTTTAAGACAGAGAATGTATTAGTGTATCTTTTCTAAATTTTATTTTTTTTATTTCTTTTATTCCAAACTCAGGAATTCCGCAAGGTCTAAATTAGACTAGGTACTTCTTTTTGGTTTTTATCAATGATTTACCAGAACTTTTTGAATCTCAATGTCTTTTATATGCAGATGATATAACATTTTATCATAGAATCAATAGTAATAATGATGTATTTATTCTTCAAAATGATTTAAATTTGTTGAGTGTTAAGGTGTTTTTTGTATGAATTTAGTTTGAATAGAATATTGATACATGCAATGTATCTATCTATCTATTAGTAGACTACATATTATATAAGAACCTCGGAGCTTAAAAGAGTTCAGAATGTAAAGGATCTTAGTATTATTTTTAAAAAACAAATTCAATTTTAATAATCATATTAACGATATTATAGCTAGTTCTTATAAAATAATGGGACTAATAAAAAGATGATCTTTTTGTTTTAAATAAGGTAAAGGAATTTTAAATTTCTATTTAGAAGCAAAGTGAAGTACTGTGCAATTATTTGGAACAAAAAAGTACTCCAAAAAAATTGACACTACAGAATAAATTCTTACGATATTTCTATTATAAGAAGAATCATTTGACTTGTCCCAGGGGTTTCCACACTCAAAATTTGATGGACTTAACTAAACTTGAGGGTAGAACAATGCAAAGTTTGTTAAATATTTGTGTACAGGAATAAATAAATAAATAAAGTAAATTAAATATATCAGAAGTTATATTATTTGGGAAATCACTGTTATTTAGTAATTCTGAAACTAAAGGTAAAGTATCTTTAGGTGGAACTGAAGGGAAAAGGTTTGAAATGTCAAAGGATATTATATTCAAAGATGAGTTTAAGTATTTAGTTAAATCAAATTAGAAATATTTTCGATTAGTTGTTTAGTATTTTTAATTGAAAAGAGGTAGGTTTGAAATTTACATGTTTACTAAATACAGAGGAATTTTGAAATTAAATAAGTTGGAGAAGTCTTAAAATTAACTATTACTCTAATTGGATGATTAAGTTTAAGTATTTTAGGTAAAACATGTAATTCTGGAATTTTTGGGTTTGATATTTTAACAGTTGAGTTTCAATTAAAAGCTTAGAAAATAAAGAATTAAACTTTTGTAATGGTGAAGAACTTAATAAATTAAGAAAGAATTAATTTTATTTATGTAAATCGTTTTATCTTGAATCACCACGCAGTAACCTTTGCCAACTTTTGTTATAATAAGATTATTGGAGTTAATTTTATTTTTTAATTGTCTTAATTGTTTTAGAAAATTCTGATATTAAGATTTTCTTTAAAAGTTTTACATCTGAAGGTACATTAGTACAAATATTTATAATTTGATTGATAATAGATGGACAAATTTTATTTAGATACTCTAATGAAGCTTTTAAAATTATTTAACATTAAATAATTACATTTTGTAGGTGGTGCAAATTTAAGACCTTTATTTAATAATTCCAACTCTTAGTCAGTAAAGACGGTGTTAGAAGTATTGAATAAATTCTTGTGGAAATCAAAGTTTGGTTAAGAATTGAAGTCTGATTGCATAACATTAATAGGAAGTATGTTTTTATAATTAGATTTAAATTGAGGATTTGAGAAATTAGGTAGAAATTCTAATTTGTTGTATAATTTAATATATAGATTAAAACCAAATTTAGATACATTACCTCTAATATTACTATCAAGTAAATCGCAAGTCACTTGGTGTACAGAAGAGAAAATTGATTGATGTAGAACCCATAATTTCAACTGATACTGATAAATCTTGGAATACCATATTTTCATTTCTGATTTTGATATTGTTGTCATGTAGTTATGAAGTGCTAATTGAGTGAATTTTACTATAACTGCTCAAACAATTCCTTTTGATACTAACCATCATTTCACTTACAAATTATCAACCTTTAATTTTTATTTAATCGCTTTTTCTACTTTCCATTATCTAATTCTAATTTCAATAATGAAGTTAAAATATTTTTCATATACCAAATGTTAATAAATTCCTTTACAAATTATTAAAAAATGTATATACAAAATTTTTATTTAAGCGTAATTTAAGGTGTCTCACTTCTCTAATTCCTATTAAAGAAGATTCCAAAAAGAGATTTTTGTCTTTACTTACATTCTAGAGTTTGTTGCTTTAGTAAAGAATATTAATAAACTTTCTGAATTTAAATTCGTTTTTAAAGCTTCAAAAACTCTTTCTAATATATTTTTACAAAATCTTCTTATAATAATTTAAAATCAAGTGGTAGGGGAGCGTGGGGAATGACGACCAGCGGGTAATTGCGACCACACAATTTTTAACTTTCCGGCTTGAATCTCAAATTAGTGATATGATCACCCTCTAGTGGACGGATATGTAATATAATTACAATAGTGTTTGTATTGGTAACTGTAATACTACTACAAAAAAATCGGTTGGTGTGTTGATGTTAGTGCTTCTAATTTTCTTACTGAATCGCCGAAGGCATAGAAACAAAAGTACAAGTGTTTTATTGATGAGAAGTTATATTAAAGGTATGTAAACAATGTATTTTACGAATTATAGAATAAAACTTTTCAATTCTTTTAATGGAAAATTCTAACTACAAGAAATAGTTTACATGTGACTGCGGGTAATTGCAACTAAATGCGTTAGCAATGGCGACCGTATTGGTCGCAATTACCCTTACAGCATTAGCATCATAGTACTATTATCACTAGGTTTGTTTTTCATTTTGATTTCCAGGATGCCCCGTCACTACACGCGTAAGACCCAAAAAGCGCAATGGACTCAAGAGAATCTAGAACAGGCTATTGCTGCTGTACAATCTGGCACACAAATCCGTTCTGCAGCTAGAAGGTTTGGCATACCTTATGGCTCTTTACAAACCAGATTGCGGAAAAGAGAAAATAATACAGCAAAGCCAAGAATGGGGCGAAAATCAATTTTTCTGATGAACAAGAGAAGGAAATCGCTGATCATCTAAAGATGTTAGCTAAACTGTTTTATGGGTTAACTCCTAGAGAACTGCGTCAGGCAGCATTTCAATACGCAGAAAAAAATAAGATTAGCCATAACTTCAATAGAACCTCTCAGATTGCGGGAAGAGAATGGTATTATAATTTTATGACCAGAAATCCTACCATTAGTAAACGCAAACCTGAAGGAACTAGTCTTAATAGAGTGACTGCTTTTAATAGGTTAGAGGTGAGCCTTTTTTGAACGCCTTGAAATATTAATGGCAAAATGGAAATTTCAACCCGGAAAAATTTTTAATGTTGATGAGACCGGAATCTCCAATGTGCAGCAACCTGAAAATATATTAGCAGAAAGAGGTCAAAAAGAATTGGTGCGGTAACAAGTGGAGAAAGGGGAAAAACTGTTACCATAATTTGTGCTATGTCAGCATCAGGGAGGTATATCCCCTATGTTTGTTTTCCCAGACAGCGAATGTCACCACATTTGCAGAAAGATGGTCCAGCAGATGCTATTTACGGCGTCTCAAAGAATGGTTGGAGTAATGAAACCCTCTTTCTACGATGGCTTCAACATTTTAGCAGCCAAGTGAAGCCTACTGCTGAAGAACCAGTTTTGCTGATTCTTGACAATCACTGTAGCCATATCTCAATTCAGATATATGATTATTGCAAAACTAATGGCATCATAATGTTATCAATTCCTCCTCATACGTCCCACAGGGTCCAACCTTTGGACGTAACATTTTGGACCTTTTAAAAAGCATTCAAAAGGAATGCGATTTATTTCTTAAATCTAATAAGTTTCAAAAATTACACACTACGACATGGCATTATTATTTAATCGGGCCTACTCCAATGTGGCAACAATTGAAAAGGCTGTTTCGGGATTTAAGGCAACAGGTATCCATCCAATAAAACCTGGTGTGTTTGGTGAAGAAGACTTCCTTCCAGCTGATGTGTTGCTGGAACAGGATCAAGAAAATCCTAACAAAAATAACATTAATGACATTCATTTAAATACAACAGCACCCATACCAGTTGAAGACCCAGCAGTACCTTCCACGTCGGCCTCATTTCAAGATATCTCTCCACTACCAACACCGTCAACGTCCAAAAACTCTGCAAAAATTCTTCGTCGAAAACAGCATTCAGAAATTCTAACTGCAACTCCCATGAAGCAAGTATTACTTGATAAAGAAGATAGAAAGACAAAGAGACAATCCAAAAGAACTGCGAAAGAAGCTAAAACGAAGGCATACACCAAACCGAAGAAAGTCAGAAGAGAATCCTTTGATTCATCAGAATCAGAAGATTTTGACGAAAACCAACTTGTTGATGATGATAGCCTTGATGACATGGAAGATAATGATGAGGTACCATGCTTAGTGTGTGAAGAATATGGCAAAACTGAAACATGGTACCGATGCAGAAGTTGCGGTCGTTGGGCTCATCGCGAATGTAGTGGTGCTAACTCACCAACAAACTACTGCTGTGACTTCTGCTCATGGCCAAAACCAAATGTTCGACGTTTAAATTTTAATTTTTGATAATTTGTTTATTTTGGTTTCATGTTACCTATTAATAAAAAAGTATTTTAAGTAAATTTGTATTGTGTTTGTAACTACTTACACCTTGGTCGTAATTACCCCATACATGCGGGTAATCACAACCAAAGGCATATATAAAGTTTGTTTTTCTTAAAAAACGTAAACCTTTTATGAGATTTATAGGCAAATATAGAAAAAAAACTTAACAACGAATTAAATGCATGTCATGCAAAGTAAAAGTAAAAAGATTTTGAAATTACGAACAATTTTGCTTAGATGGTCGTCATTCCCCACGCTCCCCTATATACAAAACTTACTTGCTCCTGTAAAATTACTAGAAGTTTTAATATAAGGTTATGCAAACATTTAAGATATACAGTATCCGCCAAAATAAACAGTACCAAAAATAAAAAATAAATATGAACGAAAATAATTTCTCTACCAAAAACTTTTTCTTCCGTTGTTAGAACCATTTTAAATCAGATTTAACTGCAGCGTACTATTAATATATGAACTAATAACAATTAAGTCAAATATGACAAATCCATATTACATAAAACAACTCCCAGCACTTTCTGTTTCGGTATTGTTTATTTTGGCGGATACCGTATTAAAAATAGAAATAGATACTCTAATAATCCTTCTTCAGTTAAATCAACCTTTGCTCAACATGTTATTGAAAATGAACATGTACAGGGTGTCCCATTTTCGTTGTAATTGCGGGGTATCTCAGTTATTAGTGAAGGTGGAGGGATGCGATTTGGCAATACAGTGCTACTTTTTATGAAACGAAAAATGTCGTAAGTAGAATTGTCATAAACCTACTTCGATTTTCAGACAAAGGGCGTTTTTAAAAGATGGCATTTTCAAGCATCCTTTGTAAGTCGGCTATCTGACGTATTGTGAAAGATACAAATTGATCTTAATAGATTGTTGCGTAAAATTTAGTAATGTGCTTAAATTTTCTTTGATATATCGTTTTTGAGATACAACCCAAACTTATAATTTTTTAATGGGACACCCTGTATATTTTAATGTCATTAAATTGTATATTTTGTTTTCTTCAAAAACTATATATAATAGTTGATACTTTCTATTTTAAATTTTCAAAATTTTTAAGCAATGACATTAACATCCCATTCTGTAGTTGCTAAACGTTTTAGTGTTAAAAAGAAAAGAATGCTTTTACACTTATGCAAATTTTTAATAAGAAGACAAAAAAAAAATAAAATAAAATTACAGATTAAAAATATTGTTCAAAATGGTTACCGTTTCCAGTAAACACAATTCGCAAACTTTCGTAATTCTATTTAAAGCATTAAAATTACAATATTTCGTCCCTCTACATCTTGGTAAACTTGAAGGTTGCGTTTCGCAGTTCTAAACGTCGTTATGTCGATTGGCATAATCTTACTTTCTAAGTGGCACCACACAAAGAAGTCTAAATTGACAAGTTCCGAGACCTAGGAGGCCATCTTATGGGGACATAAGTACCTATCCAACGATTTGGAAAGGTATTATCAAGATAAATCCTAACAATTAACGATTATGAGCAGGTGCTCCGTCTTCTTGAAATATTATGTTATTTTGGTTGGCCAATGGAACTTCATCCAGAATTACAGGCAGAATATTTTTAAGAATTTGAGACACTGATTGGCTGTTACACTACCCTTATAAATGAAATATTGAATTGTGGTTCCTAGGATGAAACTAGAAATCCCAAATCCAAATCGCCCTTGTTGTTGATGTTCAAAAATAATATTGCCGTTTTCTGAGACCAATGCCGCGTATTGTGCCGATTCAAAATTCTACACTGCTTATAAAAGCTTCCATCTGACTATATAACTTTCCTACCGTAGTTTCTGTCTAGCCGAATTGGATTTTTAAATACCAATTGCAAAAATAACCATGCGTTCTGCGTAACCAGGGTATAGACGTTGAACAATTTTAACCTTGTAAGGAGTGTTTCTTTAAAATTGATGTGCTTGAGTTTTTCTGACGCCCATATTCTCTTCAATTTTTCTGCAAAAAGTTTGGTGGAGTTACTCTACACTTGCTAGAACAGCCATTTCTTGATTTTATTTGTTCGCTTTACTATAGGTTTTTCACTTTGGGTTTCGAAATTAATCAATTTCGATTTAATTCTAGAAAAATACTTTATTCGCCTGCCTTCTTTCAGGAAATTTATAAAATTATCACCAAAATAATTGTTTGGACTATTTTATTTAAAATTATTTACTCGTAAAGTATAGTTTAGAAACTTCATCAGCGTTCTCGTTGGTGTTAAGAAAACACTTGAGCATATAATATTTTTCATAATGCTTGAATTTTTAATATCCATGATTCTTACTAAATTTATTATGAAGTAGCAAATTAATAACGGCACTGATACCTAATTTACTATTTTAATATTATTTTAATTAAATATATATTACAATTTTGATAATTACTTTGTTTGGATAAAATTAATATATCTTTAGAGTATTTTGTCTGAATTTTCTTAAAATTTTGAGTAAAACCGTTTAACCAACCATGATCATAGGATGTTAATTTCGTTATTTTTAAAAGTTTTGACATATTTGAAAATAGAAAATTTCAACTATTATATATTGTTTTAAAGAGAAAAAAGCAATTTAATGACATTAATACATACAGGGCGTTCTATTTAAAAAATTATAAGTTTGGGCTATATCTTAAAAACGGTACTTCAAGAAAAATTAAATACGCCATTGAATTCTACGCAAACAGTTCAATAAGAATCAAAATTTACTTTTCTGATAAGTCAACAGATGAGTCGCTAAAATGCTACCTTTTCAAAATCGGGCTGTATCTGAAAACCGAAAAGGGCTACGACAATTCTACTTACGGCATCTTTCGGTTTATAAAAGTGGCACGGTATTGCAAAACCGCATTCTTCTGCCTTCACTAATAACCGAGATACCCGGCAATTACAACGATAATGGGACACCCTGTACATGAAAATCAAACGTTAATACATGATTTCAAATTAGTAGTCATAATAAACAGAGATATTTTAGAAATCATTTACATTAAAACCACTAATCCTAAAATTATTCTTAATGATCAAACCAAATTTGAAGATCTGATATTTAAATATAATGATAATTTTATTTAATTTTTGCTAACTGTTGCACTAAATTCAGAAATTTTACAACAATAATTGTAGTTAAGATTGTATGTTAATTTCATTATTTATAATTAAATGTCATATTAATGTCATATTTTAAATAGTATAATCTGACTATGACTCTAACGCTTATAGACTCGAAACTATAGTCATTATACTAATAAATTATATTGGTAATTGCAGGGAGTGTTATTATTTTATATATATTAAAATAACCAATACAACAATAGAACGTCATTTTAAAAAATTTTTACTTTGAAATTGACGTGCAACTACCAAATTTTCATTAATTAACTATAATTAGTAAAGAAATGATGAAAACCTGTGTTAAAAATAAATTAAAACATCTAATCGCAAAATTACATTGATGATTGACCAACTTACTTCAAAGTTAAGTTATTCCACTCACATGGAATGACTTCCCTACAAATTCATTTGTGAATTTAGTTGAAACCAGCCGGACTAGGTATTACTTTTTTCGTCTCCTTATTTTGGAATAGATTGGCATAAGGTCATCTAAAAAGAGAAGATCTAAACGTTGGCAATTTTACCTATTTGTGTTGTTTTTTTTGTTCTTCTACCTCCACCCAAGAAGTGGTCCTAGTCCAAATTCAGGGCAGATTAAAATTTAGAACTTGAAAATATAATCTTGAAAAGCTGAAGCAATCAACTGACACAAGGGATCAATAGATACTAAGTAGGTTTCTAAGATGAAGTAAAATTACAAATCGTGCTAATCTTATCTTTACTGATATCAGTAGTTAGTAATTAAGACAGAGAGGTGTAATGTATGTTACTGGACTTTGTAGACTTATTGTAGTTAGAAATTTGTGTCAATGCCAATTACTCTTAAAACAAGTAATCTTGAGATAAAAAGATTATGATATAAGCATCAAATTTTATTAAATTACAATTACTAAAGCTGCAAAACCATTAAATAAATTTTAGTATTTTCATTTGAAATATACCTTTATAGTATGGAAAACCTCGATGCGTACGTAACAATGATATCTGCAGTCTGCACTACAAACATTTAGTCATTTTTTTAAATACGTGTGATAGTGGATTCGCTTAGCAGTTGTGACCTGTACTGAATGTGAATTTAAAAACAAATCAATTATATTTTTTGATTGTGCGCAGAAGCTAAATGTAGAGATGTATGTATACAAAATGGTACTGTGTAAAAGCAGCGATAAAACTTTTGACGCAACAAAGCATTCTCTTCAAAATTGTCGTGCATTTTTGTGGGTTTGTGTGAAAAATGTGTTCCTTTTCGTTTTTTCCACTACAAAAATTATTAATATGCGTTTTAATTTGTATATATTTTTAAAATTAGTATTTCATTATTTAAATCAA
Source organism: Abscondita cerata (assembly GCA_030710515.1). Classification (NCBI taxonomy): domain Eukaryota; kingdom Metazoa; phylum Arthropoda; class Insecta; order Coleoptera; family Lampyridae; genus Abscondita; species Abscondita cerata. The sequence continues at coordinate 17,757 of JALBCR010001927.1, forward strand.
ATTAAAACAAACAAAAATTAAACTATTAAAAATCTCATATATGTCAATAACAAAATTGCTTAGCATTGGTGGATCAACTCAATTTTTTTTAGCGAAAGTCCTATGTTGTGTAATGCAAGAGACAGAAGACATGGTTAACTTAACTATAAAGAAATACGTTAAACTAATACTAAAAACGTATGACTATTCTGGGAAGAACAAATCCGATTCTTTAACCGTATTTTGAATGGGGTAATTTTGTCTATGTGACATTACCGGTTGTCTTTTAAGTTAAATAATATTTACTACCTAATTTCAAATTGTAAACAATTCTTTCTTCTTAAAATATAAAAAAATAAAATTGAAAAAAAAAAAACAGTACAATAAAATTATGATTTTTTGCAATTACAATCTATTGTTAGTTTAAAAGTATGTTTACAATCATTGTTTAGATGAATTCATAAACTAGACCCGGTAAACTTGAGATAATTTTCTGTTAGGTAAGTAACAAATAGCTTGTGGTGTAGATTAAAGAAGATGTTACAAGTTAAAATGTCTTGCTAATGGAACTCACACTGCAAATCTTTTCTTGGCAATTTTATAATAATTTCGCAAAAAAGATTGTCTAAGAATGCGTCTCTACTTTTGGTAAATGGAATTTTACTATAGTGTTGTTTTCTTTCTACCTACACCAACTGGGGTATTGAAATACGAGGATATATTGAAAAATTCTTAGCCTACTATAGAACCAAACAAAATTTCAATGTCAAAATATTTTATTACTCAACATATTCTCCTCTTAATTGGATACATTTATTACAGCGAACCTGCAACTTCTATTACCTCCTTGTTGGAAAAAAATGTACGACCTTTAAACTTTTTTTCAGTTGAGGAAAGAGGTGATAGTCGGACGGAGCCAAATCGGGTGAATAAGGGGGTGTTCTAGTAACTCAAATCACGAATTTTTGCATGGCAACATGAGATTTGTGTGCAGGAGCGTTGTCCTGCAAAAACAAAACACCTTTGGATAGCTTTCCGCGTCTTTTCTCTTTAATATTTTCCGTAGAGTGGTCAGTAATGTCGAATAGTAATCTCCAGTTATTGTTCTACCCTTATCCAAAAATCAATCATGATTACTCCATGGCAATCCCAAAAACTGAAGCAAGAACTTTTCCAGCAGATTTTTGGACACGAAACTTCTTAGGTCTTGGAGAACCAGAGTGTCGCCATTCCATCGATTGTTGCTTTGTTTCTGGATCGTAGAAATGTACCCAAGTCTCATCCATAGTAACAATTCGGTTTAAGAAGTCTACATCGTTTTCAAATCGAGCACAGATCGAACGCGATGCTTCTACCCTTGCACGCTTTTGGTCAACATTCAAACATTTGGGGATCCATTTTGCAGCAATTTTTCTCATGTCCAAATTGACGTGAACCATATGATGAACGCGTTCGTATGAAATATTCAGTGCTTCAGATATCCGTTTTAGCCCAATTCGACGGTCTGATAAAATCATGTCATGAACTGCATCGATATTTTCGGGGACTGACACAGAAACTGGCCTTCCCGATCGGTCATCATCTTCAATGGAAAATTTACCTCTTTTGAAGCTTGCATTCCAATTTTTGACGGTCGCATACGAAGGACATTGATCACCAAGGGTATTAAGCATATCTTCGTAAATCTGCTTACCTCTTAACCCTTTTAAATACAGGTACTTGATGATGGCTCGATACTCCAATTTTCGATTTTCACAATTTCGGTGGACATCTTTTTCATTTAATTTATTGCGTGACTCTGGTTTACTTTTTGACGTCAAACTTTACACTGACACTTCTAATAAGTTATTGTTCGTTGCTATGGTAACGCAATATTTTGTTTATGCAAGGAACTGGTCTAGGCTAACTAGATATCAATACATCCTCGTACCAATAACATAAACCGATTCTTTAAACATCAAAGACATTATCCGACCACACCAAAATAATATTCTCTTATTAAAATGGTGGATTTTGACAAAAACAGAATTTCATTTTTAAATCCTACATATAAAATATAAAATTTTTCATAAATTATACATGAGTTTACCCAATAATTTGTATGCACTTTGTAATCTGTGTTGTTTAATGTATAAAATAAATTACCTTAATGTTTCTGTATGGTGGTGGTGTTGTCTTTTTTGTATACAGGGCAATTCGCCAAAAATGCTAACCCAAAGCTGTGTTTTTTAAATGGAACATCCCGAATATTTTTTCAAAACTGATTTCTCATGACAATTTACAAATGTTCATATAATATTATAAAGTTTTTATCAAATTTTGTAGAATCAATATATATAAACTTAATGAATAAGCATTGAAATCATTGTAAGACGAGGTTCAATTCTAACCTTCATTTTCGAAACTATGATCTCTGAACTTTGTGTATGTTTTAACAGACAGTAGCAAAATGGCATATTTATCCAATTTTTTCTAGTTATTATAAGAGACCTCGGAAACTTAACGAATTATTAGAAGAAATAGAAAATCTTCACAAAGATGTGGACATACCAGACTCGATTGCAATTTTACCTCCGAGTAATGCGCACGATTATAACACAGATGAAGATTCTGGAGATGAAAACATTTTGACAGTGAGGATGATTTGCCATTAACGGTATATCTTCTTCCTTCCCTACCTTCGTCCGCACGCATTCTTACTCAACTTCCTCCTTCAAAGAAAAAAAGTTTATTCATGGGAGAAGAAAGATATGGAAACCAATATTCCTGAATGGTAGATATCAGTGAACCTAGAAACAACTTATCACCTTTTGGAATTGTTTTCTAGAACTTGTTTAATCCGCAATTAGTCCAGATAGATTCAATTTGATAATACAAAATTTACACTGCAATAATAACAACTCATTGAATGTATCCGATAAGTTTTAAAATTGAGACTTCTCTCCTCAGTATTGAACGACACATTTATTTCATTTGCTCCTACAGTAGAATGTCACAGTTTACAGGAGTCAATGGTGCTTTATTATGGTAGGCATGAATTTAAACAATTTATTTGTGGAAAAAGAAAAAAATATGTATACGTGGAGCAACCATTCATAATAAAACAATAATTATAAACTTTTAGTGGAAAATTTCACTCCTAATTATTTTAAGGTGTTGATGAAGTCTTGTCCTGGGCTAAACGTTGACCAAAAAAAATTACATGAAGTTTTATAAGTTCCAATTAATTCACTCCACTACCACTCCGACCAGAAAGCCCCAATCATTCTGAAATCTATAATTGTAAAACAATATAATCAGTATATGGGCGGGGTCAATCGTGCTTGTACAGATTTTCATTTAGAGGAAAGAAATGGTACTCTCCTCTAATTGCTCACTACATTGATATGTGCGAGCAAAATGCATGGCAGCTCCATAGGTTCAACGGCGGAAAAATAGATCATTTGTTGTTTCGAAAAACTATCGCCTAAGGACTTCTCAAAACCTTCAAAAAAGAACGACCAAACGCGGTTCATTAAAAGAACCAGCAACTTGCAGTTGGAATTGAAATTTGACCGACTAGATCATCTTGTAATATATTAAAAGAAACAAAATGTGGAGTTTGCCACAAGCTCGCGTCTTTCAGGTGCCAAAAATGTGATGTTGCACTACATTCCAAAAAAACTGTTTCGAATCTTACCATACAAAACTATAGCTGATATTTTTTGGTTGCCCTAATAAAAACGTTTACTGTGTCGTTTGCGTTATTTATGAAAAAATAATAGGGTACTATGCTACTGTCTGCTTTAACATACGGCAATTTTTTCAAAAACTATTCTGCAAATTAGGAAAATTAACAAATAACCTCTGCGAGCACCTAATTGTGTCAACAAAAGGTTTTCACTATTTTTTCAATAAAAAAGTTCAGGAGTATGATGGGTTAATATCGAAATCGAGTCAACTTTGGAACCGCGATGCTATGGCTCTAATTAACATTTTTGAAATCTAGTTGCGTCATCGACTTTGATAATATTCGACTACAAAATACGTACCAAAATTTTACAAAAACGTAACGCTCTACAAAGTGATTGCTTTACGCGAAATGTAATTATTCTTTTTTTTCAAATGGAACAAAATTGATTTCTCGTAAAAGTAGATAACAAATGATATAAGGTTTTATGGCCATAAAGCTAACTGTTCTAGAGATAGTAATACTTTAGTGATAACATTCTAAAACCTCTAGTTAAAAATAAATTATCACATAGGCCAATATTACAACGCACTAGAAACAATAGCATCAATATTGTTTGATGTTTGTCAAATAATTAGCTGATTTTTATATTTGGTATTCTGTGTATTTTTATTCCACCCTTATCATAGTGAACAACATCAAGCTTTAACGGAAATACCCTTTCAAAATCGTAAAGCGTTCTGCCAATGGATAACTCACAAAAGTAACAATCAACCGGATTTTGTTAATAACATTCTTTTAGGAATGAAGCAGCTTTTCATAATAATGCAAACTTCAATAAACATAACTATTATTACTATTATGATAGCAGTCTTCACATTTTAAGAGTCGCCGACCACCAGCATCGATGGTTTATTAATGTATGGGGCGGCATATTTGATTGTACTGTCATTGGCCCATTTTTCTTTGATGAACGTCCCACTGGTGAGAAGATATTTACGGTTTTGGGAAACTAATTTATTTGACCTTTTGGGAGATAGAAAAAATTCGTGCGATGTGATTCCAATATGATAGTGCTCCTCCATACTATTCGATAAACGTCAGTCAATATCTTGATTGGATAGGACTGGCCAGCTGGGTCTCTGGATCTTACGTCCCTCGATTTTTTCTTCTGGGGTTACGATAGGGAAATAGTATATAAAGTTATTCCTACCACCAGGGAAAATATGAAAAATAGAAAAAGCGCTGCATTTGAATCGATTACACCCGAGATGTTGTCACAAGTTACGCGTTCTTTTTCTGACACCGTATTCAAAAATGTTTGGCTAAGCATGAGCAGCATTTTGAATACTTACTTTAAATTTGTTGATTGGTTTTTGTTACATACGCATTTTGTTCACGATTGTTGTTTCTATATAAATTTTGTGTCAGTTCTACTTAGCATTAGTTTATCATGTATTTCATTATTCCTCTTCGAGTTCTTCATTAGATTACCTTTAAGTTTATTGCAATTTGAATTTATATTTTTACCAAAGTATTAATTAGTATCTCAAGAACAGTTGGTTTATGACTATAAAACCAAATATTGTTTGTTTTCTACTTTGTACGAGAAATCAATTTTTAAAAAAGTATACAATGTGTTCCATTAGAAAAAATCGAAAATAATTACATTTCGCGTAAAGCAATTACCCTGTATAACATTAGACTTTTGGAAAAGTTTGGTACGTATTTTGTATGTCACATATTATTAAAAGTCAATGGCGGAATTAAATTTCAAAATCTCAATTAGAGCCACAGCACCGCAGTTCCAAAGTTAAGTGTATTTCCACGTTAAAGAACGATATCTCCATAACGGTTGTAAAGTACCTAAAACCTTATAACATTTTGCTTGTAAATGTCATGAGATATCAATTTAAAAAAAATAAACATTTTTAAATGTAGTTCTAATAACTAGGTATTACCTTGGCCTTAGTTCAGGAGCAATCCTCCGTCCACGCACTAAACACCCACCCTGTATATTTAGGATATGGGATTTATTTGAATACTGATGTTATTACTTAATAATTTTGAAATAAATGACGACTCTTTATTTAAGTTTTATATGTAGTTCGGATACTCCTATGTATAGCCCATTTTTTGACATAATGATAAGGCCAAAATAAAACTTTCTAATTTATTATTTTTAAACGTACAATATTTCAGTTGCATAATGACAATATTTAACAACTGCAAGTACATTCACAACGATATTTTACATTTCCATCGGATTGCACTATTTTCTGTGCATTTTCAAGCCACATTCGCACTTGCATTCGCATTTGTTGCAGTTTCCACTTGTACAGTTCCATGTGCATTCACATTCACAAGGAAACTCTCCTTCTGCAGTTTTAATAGTGCAAACATTTGTAAAAGTGCACGTACCATCCCCGTCCTTTTTGCACATCACGGGACCATCTTTTTTGCGTGCTATAAAAATGATTAACTATTTTTTATAAAAAAATAATAATTAAATCAACATACCATCACTGGCAGTAGACATTTTAAAAAATAAACACTTTCAATTTCACTTAGAATTCGATTTAAATTCGGTGCGAAAACACCAATTGTGTTGGATTGAGCGCCGTGCCGATATTTAAACAAACTAATTCTGAGATAAGAGCATTCGACCCGTGCGCAAAATGTGCACACAGTAATGTTGTTTAGTACGTAAATTCTTTTGTCATTTAATGTACAAATTAAGATTATTTCTTGTATTGCGAAATTAAAAATTTAAGGAAACATCAAAATCAAAACAATTACTTAGGGTACTATTTTTTACTGCGATATATTTTCACAAAAAGTATTATATTAAATAGGTACTTAAATTAATAATTTTAGAATTCATATTGTTAATATATGCATACTATTTCAATTTTTAAGAAAATGTACACGGTTTTTTTACCTTATAGAACCTCTCGAGTAGTCCTAAGAAGGTACTGTCTTTATTTCTAATTTTGTCTTTATATAGATATTCGTTATTATAGTAATTTTTAATTGGAAGTAATCGTATAGGTACATCATTCACAAAAAGAAAGATGTCACCGGCATATATTTTTGCCAACAAATGTGTTAGTTTACGGTCTTTTAATGTAAACTTGAATGTACAAGCCCCGTCCCATCTCAATTGGCCCATTGTAAAAAATACGTAATTTTGTTAATTCACAAAAAAAACAATGCTAATGCTACAATTCAATTATTTCAACAAAATATCAACCGAAAAACTTTATTACATTTCAAGATTTATAAAGTTAAGTTTAATTTTAATATGAAAATAAAATTAAGAAATTTTTTACTTCTTTATTTTTCACAAATTTTTATATTTCTATAAGAACATTTGTTTTGTTTACAATTAGTAAAAATGACACGTGGAAAGGTTGTTGATGAAAAAGTCCGCATAATTATTATCAATTTATTTAAAAAGGGAAAATTAAACGCGGAAATTGGGAATATAGTTAGGTTATCAAAGTTTACTGTTAGAAATATTGTTCGAGGTTATAAAACAACATGTACAATTGCTACAAAACCTCGATATGTGCCGAAATCCAAAATATCAGATGCTGATAGACGGGCTTTGAAGAGGATTATTAGAAAAACAGGCGTTCGAACTACGGTGAATTATCTGTCTCTGAGCGATGCTGGGGGCAAAGTATTTCAAGATCCACTTGCCATAGAAAAGCCCTTAAGTTAGGTTTTAAAACTTACAAGGTAATTTTATTCCAACTAATCCAAAAACAAGTTTTCTGTAGTTTTACTAACTTTTTTTAGGCGAAAGAAAAACCACTCTTACATTAAAACAAAAGAAAAACGACTAAAAAGGACTATGTGTCACATCAATTGGACTAGTGATGAGTCCTGTTTTGAAGTTTGTGTTGGGGACAATCGATTCAGAGTTATTCGTCAAAAAAAATGAAGCGTTCAATTCAGATTGTTTGAAAAGAAAGTAAAATTTCCTGCTTCAGTTATAGTGTGTCAATGTCTGCTAAAGGTGTTGGAAAACTGCACTTCATTGATGGAATTGTAAACACCGATAAATATTTAGAGATTTTAAGAAAATCGTTGCTTCCAACAATGGCAGATGCATTGCAAAATAATAATAATCTTGTGTTCCAATAAGACGGAACGGCTAGCCATACATCAAAAAAATCTGTAAAATGGCTTCCTGATCATAATATTCCACTTTTTGGAGGGTACCAAGTAGACCCGACTTGTCACCAATAGAAATCCTTGGCACATAATGAAAAAGATTACGAATACAGCCAGTCATATTAAAATTCAAACTTCAAAATATTTAGGATACTTTCACTCCAGATAAGTGTCAAAACTTAGTAAGTAGGTACGTTACCCAAAAGAATTCAAACTACAATTGAAAATAAAGGTGACGTCACACAGTGTTAAGATTTATGGATTTTGTATGTTTTTCTTGCTTTTGACAACTTATATGTACTTTAAAGTTTAATATTGCAATAAAATGTTTTACATTGTTTAAAATGGTGTTTTTAATGATAATAAAATAAGCATTTAAATTAAATTCATCGTGAATTAGCATGATGTTATTTATAAAAAAATATTGATAGGCCAATTGAACCAACAGAAAAACACCAAAAATTGCAACGTAAACTTTACTCGGACATGTGTTTCAACAGCTGCTGTCATCATCAGCGATACTGATACTAAAATTAAAAACAACGGTAAACAAATCCTCGGAGATTTTTAACAATGACGAATTAACTTTGTTGAATAAAGGCTTGAAATATAACCTCAAATTTAACAAAGCGCCCATAGATAAGATTATTATATGAATTGAAAGTTCGATCAAACTTTTAGATGATAACTCTAAAAATTCATTAGAATGCCTGTAAAATTCAAATTTCAGATAATATTCAACAGTTACCAAAATTTAAATTTAACGCGAGAGAAATAAACATTCTTAAAAATCTTAAAGAGAAAAATTGTTGTTATCTCAAAGCAGATTAAGGCAATAAAGTAGTTATTTTAGACAAAGAGGATTATTTTGAGTCAGTTCAGGTGATGCTTAATGAAAGCCCCTATTCATTAATATCTAAAAATCCTCTTCCCGAAATGATTGCTGATACCCGTAGAGTCTTATTAGAATGTGGAAATATTATACCAAAACAACTTAGGTTCAGACTAACGGTATCTAACCCGGTTCTTCCTAGAATGTATTGTTTACCTAAGATACATAAACCCGGGAAAAGCAATGCGTCCCATTGTTTCAGGTATTAATGCTCCTACTTATCTGATATCTAAATGGTTGTCAAATAAATTCAACAGTTTTGAATATCAACAATCAAATTTCAGTGTTCAAAATTCATACAACTTTATTGAAAAAATTAAAAACATTGAGCTGACTTAGTTTCTTTCAATGTCTGTTCATTGTTTCCAAGCGTTCCGATAGATATCACTTTAGATTATTTGGAAAGATATGTTACACCAAAACCATTTAGACAATTCAGAAGTAGATAATCTTTATTAAATTAGCAAGACTATGTATGAGTCAAACCTACTTTCAAATTAACAATAATATTTATCAACAAAATTATGGTACAACTATGGCTAACCTGTTCATGGGTAAATTTGAAACTGAATTAAAAAATAATTTAGATATATTTTCCTAGAATTTGGTGTGAGATATGTAGATGACGTTTTTGCAGTCATCGACACTAAAGTTTACAGCCCTCAGCAATTTGTAGAAATTTTAAATTCAAAATTTGAGACGATCAAGTTTACCTATGAAACAGAAACAAACCTTAAGTTACCTTTCTTAGACACTTTAGTGACAAGAAATGGCAACAAACTAGATATAGATATTTATCGTAAAGACACTAACACTATGAGGTTTATAACTTTACACACTTGCATCTTTCAACTTTTGATTCACAGATTATTACATTTCCCATTGTCAAAACAAAACTTTGATAAAGAACTGCGAAATATTAAGCAGATTGCATCATACAATGGTTTTCAAGAATCAATTGTCACAAACATAATTAGAAAACATAAACATAAGTTAAACATTAGAAACATTACAACGTTAGGAACTAGTAATAGCAAACAAGATAAGAAATATGTCAAATTACCAAATTATCTCCACATACACAAAAGGTCTTCAAAAAATATTTTCAAAATTTGATTATAAAACAGTAACCTCTAGTAGTAACAATCTTTTAGGCAATCCGAAAGACCCAATAGAAATATGTGATAAATCGGGAATATATAAAATTAATTGTAAAGACTGGAACCAAGTATATATAGGCCAAACCAAGAGACCTATTAAAACTCGTTTTAAGGAGCACTTAGCTTATGTCAAATATCATCGCACAGATAGGTCCAGTTCTGCCATGCATATGCTTGAAAATGGCCATAGAGTAGGCGACATTGAATTAATTAAGAGGGTAGATAATAAAAACGAACTTGATTCTTATGAAAGTTTAGAAATTTTTAAAACAGAAATTTGACATATGTCGTTACAGTTAACTGTGGGTAATTCTTCTTAGTTCATTTGTAGTGTTGTTTCTAATACCCCTCTAGCGAAGATACAGCGATCTAAATCAAGTTGCAGCGTAATCAGTCTAAAAAGTTCTTCAACGACTGTAAGTTGACAAACTCTGCCCAGCATTTTCAAGTCACTGACATTTTATTTCCGAAGAGTGTTCAAATAATTCAATGATATCTGAAGGTTCTCGATCTGAATCAATAAAGTTATAGTTAAACTACAAATTGTTAGTGTGTTGAAGATGAATTAATCTTGGTAAATCTAAATTGAATATATACGTTTAACGTGCACCTTACATTATGAGACTCTAATCAGTCAGTAATATGATGGTTAAAAATAAATAAATGAGTTATTCATCTCATCTCCAACAATTGGTTTAATCTTGAATAATTATCTTATGAAAACAAACATAAGAAAATGAGGGAGACAGACTCACGGTTGATACACTAGGTACTTAATGAAATCTTATAGTAGCTTAACGTACAGGCCTTTGAAGAAATTTTCAGTTGAGCACTAAATACCAAACAGTCATTGCAGTAGTCAGTGTGATTAGTTCAATGCCATACAAATATTATAATGTTTAAAATGTCTTTGGACCTGTCAGCTTTAATATTCATGTTGTGGATAACATGTCATTTATCTGAAACTTAAACTCCCAACATATAGGTGTATCTGCAATTATCTGATTTTAGTTGAGATCAAAATGTGCAGTGTCTATTTAGTGTGACGTTCCATGTACTGTTAGCAGTTGAATTAGAAAAATGAGTATGTAAATTTTATAATATAGTAGAGTTTTCAACTAACATGTCTTATGATTGGGTTTAATGCTGCGCCAATCTCTAACATTACGTTTTCAGTAAATTAAAACAATCTGGAAAACTAAAGTGTTTAATCTCTTTAATGGTGATTGATTCATTCTTGTCAATGTGGCAATGTTCTTTTCATGATGTTCAAAGTTATTGGAGAGTTGCAAAAGATGACGATGTTATACTTACTAAAGGTAACAATTCCAACTCAGGAGTTTCCTTTGAATCATGTGGCTTATAGCAGTAATTACAAATGTGATTGTACCTTAGAAAAGGCACAAGAAAATTGTGCAAATGAGGTGAATAATGATTGATATAGTTGTATTTTGTCTTCTTCAGGATTGCAGTCTTCATATTTTGTCTTTTGATCAAAGTGTTCATAAAGTTAGTTGTGACAATCAAAGGGCAATTGAATTCTGGAGGTGCAACAATCTAGGTGGGTGTGTATTCAGACCATTAATGAATATAAAACTCAGTTGACTCACCTGGGGTGAAACGCAGCTTCATAATGGGCCAGGGGTGGTGCTACTCAACTGTTTTGTATTTCTATAAAATACAAAGGTGGACCAAAAGAGTCATCCGATGTTGTTTGGCTCTCTTTTTCTATTGAAAAAACTTTAGTTGGTTTTGATTATGTTTATTTGAACTTTTAGAGACACATGGTCAGTCAAGAAGATAAATATTATTGACTGATGAACTTGTCTGGTGGATTCACCATCCGGGCTCATTTTAGCAATTTTCATGTTAATTCTTTCAAATGAAGACTTTAAGTCTCTCTGACTTCAAAAACCCCACAGAAAGTCTGAATATTAATTTGTCTTGAAAACAAAGAGAGATAAGGGCGATAGGGACGCCCAAAATCGGTTGCAAGTGGTGCTGCCGTTACTCAGCCTCATTTGATCTAATTCAGTGCAAAACAGGTCAACATATTTTCTTTATTCTCCTCTCATTTATGATCTGATATAAACTATAATGGTTTTCAAAATGATATGGATTTTGTTCATTGCTGATTGATCGCCTCTCATGGTATGATTTTGGTCCAAAAATCGGCCATTTCTTCCCCTCGTTAACAATGACAGCAGCTGCGTGCGGACTAGACTTTGCTGGGATAAATCCAGCTGATAGCTAATTGCGTGGCACGGCGTCCTGGTCGATGTTCAGTGACACTTTGACATCCTCAAACTATCATTCACGAGCGCTCCGGGCCAGCTTCTAACAAGCAATCACCAAGTGGTCCATCCTCTTTAGGTTGGTGGCCGAGCGACAATATT